>CM024269.1:0-17280 GCA_013621005.1 Aeschynomene evenia | reverse complement strand
TGCACGAGAAGGGGGGTTGAATCGTGCAAGTTTTAAAATTGCTTGTTAAAACTTTTACTTAGAAAGCTGTTTTTACTCAGAAGGTATGGTCAAGAGTTTGCAGCGAAAAATGCTTTCTGAGAAGATTAAGTTTCTGAGAACTTAGTTTTTCTAAGAAAGTTCCTTTCTGAGAGATTTTAGAAAACGTCTTAAGATTTGAGTTTCTTAAAAGCTTTCTGATTTTGATCAATAAGGTTTTCACGAGACCTCTTAATTAAAGTTGTGATAGAGTTTTTCTCAAAGATTTGGACACGTAATGAGTTAGGGAGAAAAGCTTAACACAAGGGATTTTATACTGGTTCGGTTATAACCAACTACTCCAGTCCTCAACCTTCAGTTGAGAGTCTTAGATATTCTTCTAATGTGCCTTCCCAGACAACACTGCCTTACAAGTAAAGGACTTCCACCACCTCACAACCCGAAGTGGATTCCTTGCCTCACACTAGAGGACTTCCTTGCCTCACAACAGAGGACTTCCTTGCCTCACAACAGAGGACTTCTTGCCTCACAACAGAGGACTTCCTTGCCTCACAACAGAGGACTTTCTTGCCTCACAACAGAGGACTTCCTTGCCTCAAACACAGAGACTTAAAACTGCCTTCAAACAACGAAGGACTTAGCGTTTTTCAGAAAGTTTGTTTTGATCGAAAACAACTACCAAGACTAAGTTACAAACCTAGTTTTTACACTTAGTAGACTTCTAGGATTAACTTACAAATGTAAGAATTTACACCAATTCAGAACTAGAAGATTTTGCAAAGTTAGAAAAACAATTTCGTAAAAGTTGTCTTTCTGAGAAAGTTCTAAGTTTTCGCAAAATGATTTTCAATTCAACAGAGTTTTGGCACGTTTAGTCAAGAGTTTTAGCGCAAGAATTTCGTCACATTGCTCTGGAATTGAACTCATATATATAGGCATCAAAGAGCCGCGAAATTAGAAGCTTTCACTTTGCTTATGTGGCTGTGTCTGTTTCAGAACGGCTCCCTGCTACAGTCAGCGCAAATGAGGAACTTTTCAGAATGCACAGTGCGCGTGTTCCCACTTCCTTGGCTAGTTGTAGCGAGCTTTCTGAGTCTGTTTGCATTTCCTTGAGTTCAGACACTTGGTTGCTTCTGAGTCCAACCTTCTAAGAGTTGTACGGACTTCTGAGGCTAACCTTCTGAGGGAAGACCCTTCTGAGAACTACTAGTCGCGAGGTCTCTGAGACCCTTCTGAGGCGACAGTGTTCTTCCTCAGAAAACACGCTTCACCTTCTGCGCTTCTGAGATATCCTTTCTGATATCTTCGCGCTATGATTTATCAATTGATCTCGAGGTTACTTGATGTTTTGTCTTGGTCTTTGCTCATGGCATTGCAATAATTTATAGCTTTCTGAGACACTTAGCGCACATATTAGCAAAACCTTAAGTAAAATTTTATACTTATGGCTTACCTTGTTATCATTAAAACTTTCATAACTCTAAGAGAATTATGCTTAATTCTCTCAGAAGGGTTCTGGAGCTTACAATCTCCCCCTTTTTGATGATAACAACTTAAGTCTTAAGATAATAATTTTGCTTAAGTTCAGAAGTGTTTCTGAGTAAGTTCATAACTTATTCAGAATTCACTTTTGCTTTCTTAGAAACTAATTTAGCTTTCTGAGAGAAGGCTTCGTTATTTTCTTAGAAGGCTGAGATAATCAACAGTTCAAGTATGCAATGTATGATTACTGTTTGAGATTATCAGTTTCATAGCATGTATTTCATGATAATGTATCTATGAGATTCAGAAATATCAAGCTAAGTAAATCAAGAGATGCCAAAAATAATGATTTATCATTTATGGTTTTGTAAAGATACAAAGAATTTGGCTCCCCCTAAGTTGTTGCTCCCCCTAAGTTCTAGCCTAGTGTTTACGATAGCCAAAGTAAAAAATTTTATCAATCATTTATCTACTCCCCCTTTGTTACATCAAAAAGGGTGGCTAAGACATAAACGCCATCATTGACTTAGAACTACTGCCTTCTGGCAATGTAGCGTAGCAGCTGGCATATCTCCATGAGAATCTCGCTATGAGTCGCATTCTGAGCGCATTCTGGAGGAAGGTCAGAGGCAGTGGAAGGCTGTTGAGAAGATGAGGGTTGAGATGAAGGAGGACGAGAGACTTCAGCCTCAAGTACTTCATCGATTATATCCCTTGTTTGATATTCAGGAGGTTCTTCTTCTTGTACAGCTTTACCTTCAATAGCAGCAAGTCAATCGAAGGCTGCTTTGAGTGTCCTCAGCAACTAGAGCAAGGTCTAGATCAGAGGGTTGCCTAGCTGATGGTTGCTCCATAGCACCAGAAGTCTGAGCATCATCGGAGAGGTTGAAGGTTGAGATCTGGCTATGCATGGCTTCAGTGCTCTTCAACTTCTCAATTCGACCAAAGAAAGGCCGAAATTGCACAGAGGGTGGAGTGACTACCATCCTTCCCAGCTGAAAGCCAGAACCGATCATTGAGTCCGTTATGGAGAAGGTGGGACCTTGTTGATCAAAGGATGTAGGAGGAACCTCTGTTATATCTTGAGGAGGAACCTCTGGTTCCTTCTGAGAGTCCTTCTCAGAGAGAGTTCCTTCGAAGGAACTGTGGGTAACAAATGCCTCAACTGCTGCAACTCCGGCAGCCATGGTAGCGTCAGCGCCCACCTCTGAGCTGAGCCCAGTGCTGGTGGTCCCTGGCACTACGTCATGTGTTGAGTCATGAGTGTCCTCATGTTCCAGAGGGATCTCAGAAGAGAGGAGACCAATCTCAGAAGTTGGTTCAATTAAGTTGTCCTCATGCTGTAGTTGTTGTTGTTGTTGCATCGGAGCAGCTTCTGGAGTCTCAGAAGGTTGATCCAGAGCCTTCTGGACGTCACGCATCGTCTGAGCCAATGACTCAGCATGGACATTAGCAACTTCAGTTGTGGTTGCCTCAGAAAGGTCCACTATAGAAACCGCAGATGGCTTCTTCTGGGGCTCTTTCTTGGAGCTTCCAGCATCTGGAGTGCGATGCACAATGTGAAAGCGTGCCGCATCTTCTTCCTCGGAAGAGGAATCAACGACATTTCCTTCATGCCCCTGAATGTCTTCTCTGGTGGGGAGACATGTCCAGATGGGGAGGAGTGATGAGAAGCTTCTGCTTCTTCTTCAACAGCAGCAGTAGTAGCAGCAGCGGTGGTGGCAACAGTAGCAGTAACTGCTACAATTTCTTTACCCGTCGGCTTTGGCGGGCTCTGTTTCTTGGTGGTTTTTATCCCCACTCCTTTGTGAGTTTTTCCCTGATATTTCAAGGAATGTAGGAGTTTAGTTTTAAATTTGGTGGGTTTAAAACCATCAACAGAATCAGAAATAGGAATTGAAGTAGAAGAAGAGTGAAGAAATGAAGGTGGAGTTTTAGAGTTAGCTTTTACCAAACGACCACGTTTCTTTTTCCCTTCTGGTGGCACGTCTGGGACTTGGAGAGTGGGAGGTGCTTTCCTTTTTCTGGTCATGGGTTGCTCAGATGTTGTTTCTTCTGAGTCTTCAGCAGCCTCAGCAACTGTAGGTGCCTTCTGAGGAGTCTTCTGAGCTTCCTCAGAAGCCATACTCCGTGTCACCCTTGTTGGAGAAGGATGAGTCACCTTTTGCTTCTTTTTCTTCTTTTCTGGAGGATCGGAAACCTTTTCCTTTTCTTTCTCAGCCTTAGAGGGCTGGATGGGACCAGCCGTTCCCTTAGAAGGCTTTGCTTCCTCCTTCTTCTTAGGTGCCCCCGTATCTGGTACCTTCTTCTTCTTGATGTTGTTGAAGGTGACCATGGAGAACTTACTGTGGTTGAAGACATATTCATAGTCTTCAAGTGGGAAGGAGAAATGGTTGAGGATTCTGGTCAGAAGGCTGCCGTAAGGTAGACTCGTGAGAGCCCTCTTTGGATGAGCCTGGTGCATCATGTAGTTGAGCACCATCCTCCCAAAATCTACTCTTTCCTTCTTCAGTAGATGGTACAGCAGGCAGGCATCCATGGTGGTAACGTTCCCCATGTCTCCAATCCGAGGGAGAAGGGTGTGTTGCACAACGGAGAAGATGATCCGAGCCTCTTGCGTGAGATGAGGCACCTTTACTCCCTTGAGTGGTAGGCTGTTGCTACCAGTCAGAAGAGTCACGACTTCTTCTTCCGAGTCATCTACCTCCTTGACCCATTCTGGGTCGTCGGCGATGACAGCGCCACCATTCAAAGTCTTGAAGACTTTGTTGATGTCAGAGGAGGAGAAGCGGATCTGTTGGTCACCAATCTTGCTCTTGACCCCTTTGTTGGTGAACCTTTCTATTTGCGAATAGAAAGCTCTTACCACATTTGGGTAGCACACGTCCTCAGAGCTCATCATGGCTGGCCATCCAGGTTGCTTGAGGAAGGTGAATTGGATTTCGTCCACCTGATTGTAGACATTGAGAGGCAATACCCTTCCCATGGCAAGATTCCGTGGGAGATAAGTCTTGTGAAATAGGGATTGCATTTCCTCATTGTCATAGAGAATATCTTCGGATATCTCATTGAGATTGTTTCTCATTAAGCCCTTGATTTCTCCAGAAACGGCCATTTGAAGGAAAGGTTTTAAGTTTTGAGAAAGGATAGAGAAGAACAAGAGAGAAACAGAGAGAGAGAGCAGGAGATGATTGGAAAGCGAGGAGAGGTTTTGGCAGAGTTTTGGTAAGTTTTGGACGTAAAGTGCTCAAATGAAACACTGCTGTAAGTATTTAAAGTCATGGTTGATAACTAGCTGTTTTCTGCCACTTATCCAAAAGTTACCGTTGGTAACTTGTTTCTCGGAAGGTACCTTTCTGAGAGAGGTGGTCCTTCTGAGAAATCCTCCCTCTGAGAGATGTTTCAGAAGATCTCCTTTCTGAGAGATGAGTCTTCTGAGAACAAATTTTCTCAGCTAGAGTTTTTTTGTGTTTTCCTACTTCTAGCTCAGAAGCTTAGTTCTACTGTTCGTCTCAGAGTCTAAACTAGGACTAAGGGGAGGTTTCTAAGAGAGAGTTTTTAAACTTCAAAGCACTTAGAATCGTCTTAGATTTAGAAATCCTTTCAGAATATTGAAACGATCCTCGGGCAAAGGCTTTGTAAATATATCTGAGATTTGATCCTCAGTATTTACAAATTTGAGTTCAATGTCGCCTTTTTGCACATGATCCCGAATAAAATGATGTTTTATATCAATGTGCTTGGATCGAGAATGCTGAATAGGATTCTTAGCTAAGTTGATAGCACTTGTATTATCACAGAGGATAGGGATTTTGGTGTACCTTATTTGATAATCAAGTAGCTGATTCTTAATCCAGAGCATCTGAGAACAGCAGTTTGCAGCAGATACATATTCAGCTTCAGCAGTTGATAGGGCGATCGTATTTTGCTTCTTGCAAGACCAAGTGATCAAGCATTTTCCAAAGAAGCAGCAGCAGCCACTTGTGCTTTTGCGATCTATCCTATCTCCAGCGTAGTCGGCATCGCAGTAACCTACAATATCAGAAGAACAACCTTTCTCGTACCAAAGACCAAGATTAGTAGTTCCACTTAAATATCGTAAAATTCGTTTAACTGCAGTCAAGTGTGATTGCTTGGGCTTAGACTGGAATCTAGCACAGATCCCAACACTGAGTTGGATATCTGGTCTGGAGGCGGTTAAGTAGAGAAGTGAGCCAATTATCCCTCGATAGTTGCTTTCTGAGACTTTCTCACCATCTTCATCCAAGTCAATTACTTGAGAGGGATGCATGGGAGTGCTCATGGGTTTGGCCTTATCCATCAGAAACTTCCTCAGAAGTTCCTTGGTATACTTCTCTTGATGAATGACTGTCCCTTCCGACTCTTGCTTGATTTGCAATCCTAGGAAGAATTTTAATTCTCCCATCATGCTCATCTCGAATTCACCTTGCATAAGCTTGGAGAATTCTTTGCAAAGGCATTCATTTGTTGCGCCAAATATTATGTCATCAACATAAATCTGGACAATCAAGAAGCCAGAGTCTTCTGAGAGCGTAAAAAGAGTTGTGTCCACTTTCCCTCTTGAGAATCCGTTTTTAAGCAAGAAAGAGCTCAATCTATCGTACCAAGCTCTTGGAGCTTGTTTCAAACCATAGAGAGCCTTTGTAAGCTTGAATACATGATTCGGGAATGCATCATTCACAAAACCAGGAGGTTGTTTTACATAAACTTCCTCAGAAAGGTATCCATTTAAGAAGGCGGACTTAACGTCCATCTGATAGAGTTTGTAACCTTTATGTGCAGCAAAAGCTAGCAACATTCTGATAGCTTCCAATCTTGCGACTGGGGCAAAAGTTTCATCATAATCTATCCCTTCTTGTTGGTTGTACCCTTGAGCAACCAATCTTGCCTTGTTTCTCACGACTTGACCGTTTTCATCAAGTTTGTTTCGAAACACCCATTTAGTCCCAATGACACTCTTGCCTTTGGGTTTCTGAGTCAGTTTCCAAACTTGATTTCTCTCAAATTGGTCAAGTTCATCCTGCATGGCATTTACCCAGCTAGGATCATCTAACGCCTCTTCTATGGAATTTGGTTGAAGTTCAGAGACCATAGCAAGATTTGTATAGTTCCTTCTGGTTCTCACGCCATTTTCTGGATTGCCCAAGACTTCATTCTGAGAGATGTTTTTCAAGTCTCTTGAACCTCTGATCCCTTTAGGAGTAGGGTTCTGAGAACGAGACACAGAAGGTTCTCTTTCTGAGTCATCAGAAGCTTGTCCTTCTGAGAATCTAGGTTCCATTGTATTTGGAAAAGTAGATTCTCTAGGTTCTGGAGCTTTGATGATGTTACTAGATTTTTCTTTAGATGAAGATGATTGTTCCATGGGTTGGAAGTCAGTCTCATCATCTATAAGAATTTTCCTTTTGGCTTTCTCAGAAGAGATGTTGAGTTTCTCAAATTCATCTTCTAAGTCAGCACCTTTCTGAGACAAGTCCTTACTAAGTTCTTTGAACTTAATATGGATTGTCTCTTCAACACATTTACTCCTTTTGTTATATACTCTGTAAGCTTTAGAGGCTGAGGAGTATCCTAGGAAGTATCCATCATCGGACTTAGGATCAAACTTGGAGAGTTTGTCCTTTGTGTTGAGAATAAAACATGAAGAACCAAATATATGGAAATAAGAAATGTTTGGTATTTTATTCTTCCATAGCTCGTAAGGTGTCTTTTTCAGAATTGGTCTTAGAAAGACTCGATTCTGAATGTAGCAAGAAGTATTTACTGCTTCAGCCCAGAAACCTTTTGAAAGTCCACTTTCTAAGAGCATTGTTCTTGCCATCTCTTGAAGGCTTCGGTTCTTTCTCTCAGCTACTCCATTTTGTTGAGGAGTTCTGGGAGAAGAGAACTCGTGAGCAATGCCCAGATTTTCACAAAGCTTTTCAAAAGCATGATTCTCAAATTCACCACCATGATCTGATCTAATGGTATGAATGTGCGAATCCTTTTCTGTTGAAACTCTTTTCGCAAATGCTTTGAACTTCTCAAAAGTTTCTTCCTTAGAAGCTAGAAAGAAAACCCAAGTGAATCTGGAGTAATCATCCACTATGACAAGACCATAGCGTTTTCCAGAAAGGGAAGCTGTTCTGGTTGGTCCGAAGAGATCCATGTGGAGCAGTTCCAGTGGTTTCTGAGTAGAAATACCACTTTTACTGGGAAAGGAAGCCTTGGTCTGTTTCCCTTTTTCACAGAAGTCGCAGGTTGCATCCTTCTGATACTTAATTCTGGGAAGGCCCTTTACAAGTTCTTTCTGAGAGAGTTCAGAAAGAAGTCTCATATGGGCATGACCAAGTTTCTTATGCCATAGCCATTTGTCTTCTTGGACAGAGACAAGGCATTCCACATTTTGATCCTTTAGATCATCCAGATGGATAACATAGATGTTACCCACACGTTTTCCTTCCAGAACGATCTTGTTAGTTGTGAGATTAATCACATGACAATACTTGGCATAAAATTCAACCTTTAAGCCTTTGTCACAAAATTGACTAATGCTTAATAGATTGTGAGTTAAGCCATCGACCAAAAGTACATCTGAGATTTGGTGAGAGGAATCCTTACCAACATCTCCGATTGCAGTGACTCTCCCCTTAGCGCCATCACCGAATCGCACTGTTCCGCCTTTCTTGGGCTTGAGACTTCTGAACCAGTGCTTGCTTCCAGTCATGTGCCTTGAGCAGCCACTGTCAAGGTACCACTGCTCATCGTGGTGGTGGAGCAGCGCTTGATGATGCACCTGCAGTCACAAAGTTAACAGATTTAGGTACCCATTCTTTGTTGGGTCCTTGCTGGTTAGCTTTCTTGGATTTTTGCCTTCTTTTCTTAGAAGGGTCATGGTTTTGAGAGTCAGAGACCTTTTGTTTGTCCTTTTCAGAAGCGCTTGCTTTCTGAGAAGTTTTACCCTTCTGAGAGGGGTCAGTCTTCTTAGAAGATTTTGCTTTCTGAGTTTTCTTCTTAGCCTTCTGAGGCTTAGAGATTTTTCCCTTTTTCAACATAGGGCATTTTTCAGAGCCATGACCACTCTTAAAACATGTAATGCACATGCGAGGTGATTTAGTTAAGAGTGGATCAAGATCATGTGGTTCAAAGACTTCTTCATATCCAAGACTGCTTTTGTCTTTATAGGGTCTTTGACCCCCAAGCAAAAGACTTAGCATCTTTTCACCATTTACCATCTTAACTAAGTCAGAGGTTAGAAGTTCATTTGTCTTTTGCAGTTCGATCATGGCCTTTTCAGCCTTTTCTACTGTGATTGAAGACAAACTTTCTAATGCTTGATACAGGTTATGACTTTCAAGGTATCTACCTTTGAAGTCGTCTCTTTCAAGCCTTAGGTTCTGAACTTCTTGAGTTAGTCTTGTATTTTCAGCTTCTGTGTTTTTAAAAGATTTTTTTTGGTCGCTGAAACTGTTAGCTAACTCGTTTGAGTCTTTCAGAAGATCATAATAGAGTTCTGAAAGCTCATCGTAAGAGTATGAAAGAGGAGGGGAATTTTGTACCTCTTCTGACTCAGATTCTGTTTCCAGAATGTAGTCAGTTCCTGCCATGAAGCACAGATTAGCTTCTTCTTCCTCACTTGCTGCTTCAGAAGCTTCATCTTCTGAATCACTCCAGGTTGCAGCCATTGCCTTCTTTTTCTTTCTGGGGATGAATTTCTTCTTCCCTTTGTTTTGTGGACACTCCGTTTTGAAGTGGCCTTTTTCTCCACATCCAAAGCATGTGGCATCTGAGGGCTTTGACTTTCCTTTCTTAGGAGTGAATTCCTTGCTTTTGTTTGGTCTCTTTCTCCAGGCTTTCTTCATTTTCTTTACTAGGAGAGAGATGTCGTCTTCGTCGGATTCTGAGCCTTCATCATTGTCAGACTCAGAAGCTTCTTCAGCTTTGAAGGCTTTGGAAGACTTTCTGACTTGACTGTTCAGAGCCAATCTGGAGGAAGCGGATGGTCCTCCGAGCAACCCTTCCAGTTCGATCTCATGCGTTCTGAGCGAACCAAATAGTACATCCAAACCTAGCTGGTTTAGATCCTTGGCTTCCTGGATTGCTGTGACCTTAGGACGCCATTTTGCAGAAAGGCTTCTGAGGATTTTTCTTACCATCTCAGCGTTTGAATAAGTCTTTCCCAAGACTTTCAGCTGATTGATGATATGGAGAAATCTTATTGACATGCTGTCAATAGTTTCCTCAGGCTGCATGCTAAAGGATTCGTATTTGTGTACGAGCATTGAGATTTTTGTTTCCTTGACTTCATCATTACCTTCGTGCAGCATATGAAGTCTTTCCCAAATCTCTTGTGCAGTATCACATGACACAATTTTGTCATATTCTACTTTGGGTAAAGCACAGAGGAGAATATACTTGGCTTTGAAGTTGAGTTGTATTTTCTCCTTCATCTCTTGAGTCCATTCGTCCTTAGGGACCCGTCTTGTATAGGTTCTGAGTGCTGGAGGTGCCACTCCTGGCTCAGCGTCTGTTGCAACTACAGCATCCTCTGTAATTGTCTGCAGAGGCTGATAGTCTCCATTCTCGATCCTATCCCATAAGTCCAAACTGGTGTGCTTGATGAACAGCGTCATCCTATCACGCCAGTAATCGAAGCTGTCTCCAAGAAACATCGGAGGTCTGTTTATTGAAGCCCCATCCGATATGAATGCAGCTGGTGAATTCATATTTCCTTTCGTGGATCTTTTTCCTTGACACTGCTAAGTGCTCAACCCCTTAAGGACCGAGCTCTGATGCCAATTGAAAGTGTATGTGTGCACGAGAAGGGGGGGTTGAATCGTGCAAGTTTTAAAATTGCTTGTTAAAACTTTTACTTAGAAAGCTGTTTTTACTCAGAAGGTATGGTCAAGAGTTTGCAGCGAAAAATGCTTTCTGAGAAGATTAAGTTTCTGAGAACTTAGTTTTTCTAAGAAAGTTCCTTTCTGAGAGATTTTAAGAAAACGTCTTAAGATTTGAGTTTCTTAAAAGCTTTCTGATTTTGATCAATAAGGTTTTCACGAGACCTCTTAATTAAAGTTGTGATAGAGTTTTTCTCAAAGATTTGGACACGTAATGAGTTAGGGAGAAAAGCTTAACACAAGGGATTTTATACTGGTTCGGTTATAACCAACCTACTCCAGTCCTCAACCTTCAGTTGAGAGTTCTTAGATATTCTTCTTAATGTGCCTTCCCAGACAACACTGCCTTTACCAAGTAAAGGACTTCCACCACCTCACAACCCGAAGTGGATTTCCTTGCCTCACACTAGAGGACTTCCTTGCCTCACAACAGAGGACTTCCTTGCCTCACAACAGAGGACTTTCTTGCCTCACAACAGAGGACTTCCTTGCCTCACAACAGAGGACTTTCTTGCCTCACAACAGAGGACTTCCTTGCCTCAAACACTAGAGGACTTAAAACTGCCTTCAAACAACGAAGGACTTAGCGTTTTTCAGAAAGTTTGTTTTGATCGAAAACAACTACCAAGACTAAGTTACAAACCTAGTTTTACACTTAGTAGACTTCTAGGATTAACTTACAAATGTAAGAATTTACACCAATTCAGAACTAGAAGATTTTGCAAAGTTAGAAAAACAATTTCGTAAAAGTTGTCTTTATGAGAAAGTTCTAAGTTTTCGCAAAATGATTTTCAATTCAACAGAGTTTTGGCACGTTTAGTCAAGAGTTTTAGCGCAAGAATTTTCGTCACATTGCTCTGGAATTGAACTCATATATATAGGCATCAAAGAGCCGCGAAATTAGAAGCTTTCACTTTGCTTATGTGGCTGTGTCTGTTTCAGAACGGCTCCCTGCTACAGTCAGCGCAAAATGAGGAACTTTTCAGAACTGCACAGTGCGCGTGTTCCCACTTCCTTGGCTAGTTGTAGCGAGCTTTCTGAGTCTGTTTGCATTTCCTTGAGTTCAGACACTTGGTTGCTTCTGAGTCCAACCTTCTAAGAGTTGTACGGACTTCTGAGGCTAACCTTCTGAGGGAAGACCCTTCTGAGAACTACTAGTCGCGAGGTCTTCTGAGACCCTTCTGAGGCGACAGTGTTCTTTCCTCAGAAACACGCTTTCACCTTCTGCGCTTCTGAGATATCCTTTCTGATATCTTCGGCGCTATGATTTTATCAATTGATCTCGAGGTTACTTGATGTTTTGTCTTGGTCTTTGCTCATGGCATTGCAATAATTTATAGCTTTCTGAGACACTTAGCGCACATATTAGCAAAACCTTAAGTAAAATTTTATACTTATGGCTTACCTTGTTATCATTAAAACTTTCATAACTCTAAGAGAATTATGCTTAATTCTCTCAGAAGGGTTCTGGAGCTTACACTAGTGACTAAAATGGAGCCATTGACCAAAGTAAGACCTAATGAAGCTCAATACACTCAATTAGGAACAAAATAGGCTCATTACATCATCCTTTGGTTATCTACAACATCCTAGTGATTAAAATGGAGCCATTGACCAAAGTAAGACCTAATGAAGCTCAATACACTCAATTAGGACCAAAATAGACTCATTACATCATCCTTTGGTTATTTACAACATCCTAAAGACTAAAATGGAGCCATTGACCAAAGTAAGACGAAATGAAGGTCAATACACTCAATTAGAATCAAAATAGGCTCATTATATCATCCTTTGGTTATCTACAACATCCTAGTGACTAAAATGGAGCCATTGACCAAAGTAAGACGAAATGAAGCTCAGTACACTCAATTAGGACTAAAATAGGCTCATTACATCATCCTTTGGTTACCTGCACCGTTGTAGTGACTAAAATGGATGAATTGACCAAAGTAAGACGAAATGAAGCTCAATACACTCAATTAGGACCAAAATAGGCTCATTATATCATCCTTTGGTTATCTACAACATCCTAGTGACTAAAATGCAGCCATTGACCAAAGTAAGCCCAAATGAAGCTCAATACACTCAATTAGGCCAAAAATAGGCTCATTACATCATCCTTTGGTTACCAACACCTTTCTAGTGACTAAAATGGATGAATTGACCAAAGTAAGACCAAATGAAGGTGAATACACTGAATAAGGACCAAAATAGGATCATTACTTCATCCTTTGGTTATCTACAACATCCTAGTGACTAAAATGGAGCCATTGACCAAAGTAAGACGAAATGAAGATCAAAACACTCAATTAGGACCAAAATATGCTCATTACATCATCCTTGGGTTATCTACAACATCCTAGTGACTAAAATGGAGCCATTGACCAAAGTAAGGCCAAATGAAGCTCAATACACTCAATTAGGACCAAAATAGGCTCATTACATCATCCTTTGGTTACCTACACCTTTCTAGTGACTAAAATGGATGAATTGATCAAAGTAAGACCTAATGAAGCTCAATACACTCAATTAGGACAAAAATAGGCTCGTTACATCATCCTTTGGTTATCTACAACATCCTAGTGATTAAAATGGAGCCATTGACCAAAGTAAGACCTAATGAAGCTCAATACACTCAATGAGGACCAAAATAGGCTCATTATATCATCCTTTGGTTATCTACAACATCCTAGTGACTAAAATGGAGCCATTGACCAAAGTAAGACCTAATGAAGCTCAATACACTCAATTAGGACACAAATAGGCTCATTACATCATCCTTTGGTTATCTACAACATCCTAGTGACTAAAATGGAGCCATTGACCAAAGTAAGACCTAATGAAGCTCAATACACTCAATTAGGAACAAAATAGGCTCACTACATCATCCTTTGGTTATCTACAACATCCTAGTGACTAAAATGGAGACATTGACCAAAGTAAGACGAAATGAAGGTCAATACACTCAATTAGGATCAAAATAGGCTCATTATATCATCCTTTGGTTATCTACAACATCCTAGTGACTAAAATGGAGCCATTGACCAAAGTAAGACGAAATGAAGCTCAGTACACTCAATTAGGACTAAAATAGGCTCATTACATCATCCTTTGGTTACATACACCCTTGTAGTGACTAAAATGGATGAATTGACCAAAGTAAGACGAAATGAAGCTCAATACACTCAATTAGAACCAAAATAGGCTCATTATATCATCCTTTGGTTATCTACAACATCCTAGTGACTAAAATGGAGCCATTGACCAAAGTAAGACGAAATGAAGCTCAGTACACTCAATTAGGACTAAAATAGGCTCATTACATCATCCTTTGGTTACCTACACCCTTGTACTGACTAAAATGGATGAATTGACCAAAGTAAGACGAAATGAAGCTCAATACACTCAATTAGGACAAAAATAGGCTCATTACATCATCCTTTGGTTATCTACAACATCCTAGTGACTAAAATGGAGCCATTGACCAAAGTAAGAGAAAATGAAGGTCAATACACTCAATTAGGATCAAAATAGGCTCATTATATCATCCTTTGGTTATCTACAACATCCAAGTGACTAAAATGGAGCCATTGACCAAAGTAAGACGAAATGAAGATCAATACACTCAATTAAGACCAAAATAGGCTCATTACATCATCCTTGGGTTATCTACAGCATCCTAGTGACTAAAATGGAGCCATTGTCCAAAGTAAGACCAAATGAAGCTCAATACACTCAATTAGGACCAAAATAGGCTCATTACATCATCCTTTGGTTACCTACAATTTTATAGTGACTAAAAAGGATGAATTGACCAAAGTAAGACCAAATAGAGCTCAATACACTCGATTAGGCCAAAAATAGGCTCATTACATCATCCTTTGGTTACCAACACCTTTCTAGTGACTAAAATGGATGAATTGACCAAAGTAAGACCAAATGAAGCTGAATACACTGAATAAGGACAAAAATAGGCTCATTACATCATCCTTTGGTTATCTACAACATCCTAGTGACTAAAATGGAGCCATTGACCAAAGTAAGACGAAATGAAGATCAAAACACTCAATTAGGACCAAAATATGCTCATTACATCATCCTTGGGTTATCTACAACATCCTAGTGACTAAAATGGAGCCATTGACCAAAGTAAGCCCAAATGAAGCTCAATACACTCAATTAGGACCAAATAGGCTCATTACATCATCCTTTGGTTACCTACACCTTTCTAGTGACTAAAATGGATGAATTGATCAAAGTAAAACCTAATGAAGCTCAATACACTCAATTAGGACAAAAATAGGCTCGTTACATCATCCTTTGGTTATCTACAACATCCTAGTGATTAAAATGGAGCCATTGACCAAAGTAAGACCTAATGAAGCTCAATACACTCAATTAGGACCAAAATAGGCTCATTACATCATCCTTTGGTTACCTACACCTTTCTAGTGACTAAAATGGAGCCATTGACCAAAGTAAGACCTAATGAAGCTCAATACACTCAATTAGGACCAAAATAGGCTCATTACATCATCCTTTGGTTATCTACAACATCCTAGTGACTAAAATGGAGCCATTGACCAAAGTAAGACGAAATGAAGATAAACACTCAATTAGGACCAAAATATGCTCATTACATCATCCTTGGTTATCTACAACATCATAGTGACTAAAATGGAGCCATTGACCAAAGTAAGACCTAATGAAGCTCAATACACTCAATTAGGACCAAAATAGACTCATTACATCATCCTTTGGTTATCTACAACATCCTAGTGACTAAAATGGAGCCATTGACCAAAGTAAGACGAAATGAAGGTCAATACACTCAATTAGGATCAAAATAGGCTCATTATATCATCCTTTGGTTATCTACAACATCCTAGTGACTAAAATGGAGCCATTGACCAAAGTAAGACGAAATGAAGCTCAGTACACTCAATTAGGACTAAAATAGGCTCATTACATCATCCTTTGGTTACCTACACCCTTGTACTGACTAAAATGGATGAATTGACCAAAGTAAGACGAAATGAAGCTCAATACACTCAATTAGGACAAAAATAGGCTCATTACATCATCCTTTGGTTATCTACAACATCCTAGTGACTAAAATGGAGCCATTGACCAAAGTAAGACGAAATGAAGATCAATACACTCAATTAAGACCAAAATAGGCTCATTACATCATCCTTGGGTTATCTACAGCATCCTAGTGACTAAAATGGAGCCATTGACCAAAGTAAGACCAAATGAAGCTCAATACACTCAATTAGGACCAAAATAGGCTCATTACATCATCCTTTGGTTACCTACAATTTTCTAGTGACTAAAAAGGATGAATTGACCAAAGTAAGACCAAATAGAGCTCAATACACTCGATTAGGCCAAAAATAGGCTTATTACATCATCCTTTGGTTACCAACACCTTTCTAGTGACTAAAATGGATGAATTGACCAAAGTAAGACCAAATGAAGCTGAATACACTGAATAAGGACCAAAATAGGCTCATTACATCATCCTTTGGTTATCTACAACATCCTAGTGACTAAAATGGAGCCATTGACCAAAGTAAGACGAAATGAAGATCAAAACACTCAATTAGGACCAAAATATGCTCATTACATCATCCTTGGGTTATCTACAACATCCTAGTGACTAAAATGGAGCCATTGACCAAAGTAAGCCCAAATGAAGCTCAATACACTCAATTAGGACCAAAATAGGCTCATTACATCATCCTTTGGTTACCTACACCTTTCTAGTGAATAAAATGGATGAATTGATCAAAGTAAAACCTAATGAAGCTCAATACACTCAATTAGGACAAAAATAGGCTCGTTACATCATCCTTTGGTTATCTACAACATCCTAGTGATTAAAATGGAGCCATTGACCAAAGTAAGACCTAATGAAGCTCAATACACTCAATTAGGACCAAAATAGGCTCATTACATCATCCTTTGGTTACCTACACCTTTCTAGTGACTAAAATGGAGCCATTGACCAAAGTAAGACCTAATGAAGCTCAATACACTCAATTAGGACCAAAATAGGCTCATTACATCATCCTTTGGTTATCTACAACATCCTAGTGACTAAAATGGAGCCATTGACCAAAGTAAGACGAAATGAAGATCAAAACACTCAATTAGGACCAAAATATGCTCATTACATCATCCTTGGGTTATCTACAACATCCTAGTGACTAAAATGGAGCCATTGACCAAAGTAAGACCTAATGAAGCTCAATACACTCAATTAGGACCAAAATAGACTCATTACATCATCCTTTGGTTATCTACAACATCCTAGTGACTAAAATGGAGCCATTGACCAAAGTAAGACGAAATGAAGCTCATACACTCAATTAGGACTAAAATAGGCTCATTACATCATCCTTTGGTTACCTACACCCTTGTAGTGACTAAAATGGATGAATTGACCAAAGTAAGACGAAATGAAGCTCAATACACTCAATTAGGACCAAAATAGGCTCATTATATCATCCTTTGGTTATCTACAACATCCTAGTGACTAAAATGGAGCCATTGACCAAAGTAAGACGAAATGAAGGTCAATACACTGAATTAGGACCAAAATATGCTCATTACATCATCCTTGGGTTATCTACAACATCCTAGTGACTAAAATGGAGCCATTGACCAAAGTAAGACCTAATGAAGCTCAATACACTCAATTAGGACCAAAATAGACTCATTACATCATCCTTTGGTTATCTACAACATCCTAGTGACTAAAATGGAGCCATTGACCAAAGTAAGACGAAATGAAGGTCAATACACTCAATTAGGATCAAAATAGGCTCATTATATCATCCTTTGGTTATCTACAACATCCTAGTGACTAAAATGGAGC